>JABXJD010000677.1:180000-203724 GCA_013375575.1 Percina caprodes | reverse complement strand
TGTGTGTGGGGGCAGTATTAAGACAATAATTTTAATCCAATTTAGGTTGATTCGGTAGCATTTGCTGGATCAATGTCCGTCAATCTCTCATCCACAGCGTCATACGTATGTCAAGTTCATGTAGTGATTTCGACAGTCCTTCTACCTTCATTGCCGTCCGGTGGTTACTCGCAGCAACTCCACAGACTGACCCCGATGATATCAGTCCTCCTCTGCGCTTCCACAGACCGGTTCACAGCGAATGTCCCACTGGGGCAGGTCAGCTCACCCGGTGAAGCATGCTTGACGAGAAAATCTGGTCAATAGCGCTGAATGACCAGTTGACCAATTCCATTTTCAATGTTTTCCAGGAAAACAGCAGGCAGTGGGGACAGGAGAAAAAGGGAAAAGTTTCCACACGACAACATAGACAAAACTAGAAGCAATCCAAGATAAGAGGGGAAAGCACTCAACAGAAGCAGGAGGTAGAAGTTTAGATTTAATTAATTAATTTAAAATCCACAAACAGAACAAACTGAACACGTTGATCCAACAGAACTAATAAATACATAAATACATGAATCAACAGTCCAGCCAACAGAAAGCTAACTTTGGTTCTTTATTTTTATTCACACATAAGTTGTGTTCAAGTAACCTTCAGTTTTCTTCTCTGATGTTTTTAATAAATAAGAACTGAAAAAACTCACAGTCCAGAACACAACACGGCATAATTAATGTCCCAAAGATGTTTAAAGGTGAATAAAGTGAGTTGAGGTAGATTTATCTTCCAGTTCCTCCCTGATGGGAGACCTGGTATCAGATATACGACACAGACACAAACATACCATAAATCCTCATTTTCATCCATAAACTGGTATTTCTATAAGTGAACATCAGCTAATAGCAGTTTTAGAAAGCAGATGGTTCAGAGCTGCTTTGTGCTGCAGTAGAAGAAGATGGGACAGTTTTATTAGTGAGACTTTATTCAGTTGATGTTTCTAGATTTGGATCATCAGCTGTCCTCATCGGGTCAACACGAGGACAAGAAGCTGGACATTGTTGACATGTTGACTCTCATGTTCAGGAACTCTTCATGTTGGTAGAACTGGATTGTTAAACATCTCTCACAGCTGGATATCAAATCAACGCTTGAAGGGTTTTCTTTCAGTTATTGTCAGTAAAGTTGTTAATAAATGATCAGATGATAACTGCAGCTGTATTGTGTCTTGTTCTCTCCATCAGATGTCTGTGAACTGGAACTGGACACAAACACAGTAAACAGAAACCTCAAACTGTCTGACAACAACAGGAAGGTGACACGTGTGGAGGAGGATCAGTCATATCCTGATCATCCAGACAGATTTGACATTTGGCCTCAGCTGCTGTGTAGAGATGGTCTGACTGGTCGCTGTTACTGGGAGGTCGAGAGGAGAGGAGGGGTTTATATATCAGTGAGTTACAGAGGAATCAGAAGGAAAGGAGACAGTAGAGACTGTTTGTTTGGATATAATGATCATTCCTGGAGACTGATCTGCTCTGATGAAGATGGTTACTCTGTCTGGCACAATAACAGAAGAACAGACCTCACTTCCTGCTCTGTCTCTAACAGAGTAGCAGTGTATGTGGACGTTCCTGCTGGCTCTCTGTCCTTCTACACAGTCTCCTCTGACTCACTGATCCACCTCCACACCTTCAACACCACATTCACTCAGCCTCTCTATCCTGGGTTTGGGTTCTGGTCTGATCCTCAGTGTCTCTGTGTCCTCTGCAGGACTGAGAGTCTCTCCTGTGGACAGAAACACTGACTGAAGACCAGCTGCTGAAATCAAAGTTCAGTGTGTTCACCATCACACACACTCTGCACTGTGAAGCAGATCTGAGACTCAAACACAAAAACATTCATCTGATTTCATCTCTGGTTATCAACATTTGAACTGTTTGACTAAAACACTTCATGATATGTCACATCTAAAAATAATCAACTGTTATTGGTCACTATTATGTCCTTTATATTTTAAATCATATTTTAATATGTTAAAATGTGGAAAACAAATGTTTCTATAAACAATCATCATATAGTCTAATGTGTCTAAATGCTTTTAATAAAATCTATACGTTTCGTCATTTGTTCATTTGATCATATCATGATTTCATTCATCAGTTGTCTCTCTTTACTGAGATTGATACACCCCCATAATAAAAACTATGTAACTCAGTGCAGCCTACTCCAAATACCTATTATATTTCCTTTACATACATGGAGACATTTGCACCATAAATTAATGCAGAAAAGAAACAAATTGTTGCAGAAAAATAAACCAGGATGCAGAAAATGAAGTGTTTGATGTTCAAAATCCCATAATAATGTTGAACTCAAAGTTCCCCATGTTGCATTCAACATGATCAGTACTCATCCTGAGGTGGATCTCATGTTATTTTGCCTCCCAAAGTCCTAATGAGGACTTCCCATGAGTATTTTAATAATGTTCCTAACACTTGATCCATTCTGTGTTGTTGCTAGTTTTCTCCTGTTGGTCGCCATACTTTTGCTCAACTTGCTCATCAGTGTTGTGCATGAACGCGCTAAAAGAGCCTGTTCATTCTACCTTCTCAGACTGAAGGCTTTAAAATCATTTTCATCTTGTTGCACACGATAATAAGACTAGTGCCTAAGATAGAAAATATATCATCTTTCAGAAACTTGAAGGCTCCATAATTTCACTCTCTGAAATGTACACAGTGAGTACTTTTACTTTGAATACTTCAAGTTAGTGCTAAGTAAGTATGTAGCCTACTTTGATTCAAGTAGCCTTTCTCAATACAGGATCTTTACTTGTAACAGAGTAGTTCTACACTGTGGTAGCCTGTTGCTACTTTGACTTTAATCTTTAGTTTTGTCACTTTTTATTTCACTTTTATTCTGCTCAGCCTGAGTCAGATTATTGTGATGATTAAGACATGAACATGTGTCTTGGTTGCTCGCTCTCATCTTCTCTCCAGAAACAAAAACACAAGCTGGGAGCTACGATCACTTTTAGGCAAGTGAAATGTGCATTTTATGGATGTATTTCTTCTTAAAGAATGGATTTAAACTGGTTAATTTCTTGTGGGCTATAATCTGTCAGATATTGAAATCAAGTATGTTTGAGGCAGAAACAACCTTTCAGTGTAAAGGTAGGGGCTGGGATCACTTTTTGGCAGAATACCGGAGACGTATGCCCCCCAGGTGACTGATGGACAGGTGCTGCTGTCGGTTCACTTTCCTTCTTCAGTTGTCTGATGGAAAGTTGGAGATGTTTCCAATCAGTAGAAATCAGCTGAAATTAGCTTCAGTCTTCATCTCAGACTCAAGCTTCTTTTAGGTTAAATCCATCAGAACAGCTGATTCCTTTGCAGACGGTGAAAATACAATTATGATAAGAAAGTGGAGCAACAAGTTATTGTTATCTGCAATCAACGTTACCACTTGTTCTTCAGCTGCGAGATGTACATTTCTCTGGAGAACTACAGACAGCAAACTGACCAACGTCCTGTTCTGCAGAAAGCTCGCCAGCGAGTCAGAGGTCCCCACAAAGACAAAACCACTCAGAGGTCCCCACAAAGACTACAACATTTAGAGGTCCCCACAAAGACTACAACACTCAGAGGTCCCCACAAAGACTAAACCACTCGAGGTCCCCACAAAGACTACAACACTCAGAGGTACCCACAAAGACTACAACACTCAGAGGTCCCCACAAAGACTACAACACTCAAAGGTCCCCACAAAGACTACAACACTCAGAGGTCCCACAAAGACTACAACACTCAGAGGTCCCCACAAAGACTACAACACTCAGAGTTACCCACAAAACTAAACACTCAGAGTTACCCACAAAACTAAAACACTCAGAGGTCCCCACAAACAATAAAACACTCAGAGGTCCCAACAAAAAATAAAACACTCAGAGGTCCCCACAAACAATAAAACACTGAGGTCCCCACAAACACTAAAACACTGAGGTCCCCACAAACAATAAAACACTGAGGTCCCTACAAACACTAAAACACTCAGAGGTCCCCACAAACAATAAAACACTGAGGTCCCCACAAACAATAAAACAACGAGGTCCCCACAAAGACTAAAACACTCAGAGGTCCCCACAAAGACTACAACACTCAGAGGTCCCCACAAACAATAAAACAACAAGGTCCCCACAAAAACTAAAACACTCAGAGGTCCCCACAAAGACTACAACACTCAGAGGTCCCAACAAAGACTACAACACTCAGAGATCCCCACAAAGACTACAACACTCAGAGTTACCCACAAAGACTACAACACTCAGAGTTACCCACAAAGACTACAACACTCAGAGTTACCCACAAAGACTACAACACTCAGAGGTCCCCACAAACAATAAAACACTCAGAGGTCCCCACAAACAATAAAACACTCAGAGGTCCCCACAAACAATAAAACACTGAGGTCCCCACAAACAATAAAACACTCAGAGGTCCCCACAAACAATAAAACAACGAGGTCCCCACAAAGACTAAAACACTCAGAGGTCCCCACAAAGACTACAACACTCAGAGGTCGCCACAAACAATAAAACACTGAGGTCCCCACAAACAATAAAACAACAAGGTCCCCACAAAAACTAAAACACGCAGAGGTCCCCACAAAAACTAAAGCACTCAGAGGTCCCCACAAAGACTAGGGGAGACAATACTTCAGGTAGGAGAGGGGGAGGAGTCTGGAAATAAAAAAACACACTTGGGTCAAACATTTTAGGGATTCAACTCTTCTGCTCTATCTCTATCTATAATGTGATGTTTCCAGATGAAAATCAGATTTTTGGGAGATTTCAGAGTTTTTGGACATCAGGGCAGAACAGAGTTACTCTGAAAATATTTTGCCATCAAACTAAAATAATGGTGCTGTCATCTGTTTTGTTTCTCTGAACCAAACTCATTAAAATATTGACTATTTTAAGTTGTTTTTTCTACATAAGGGCGGAGAGTCACTCTGAAGTATTTTGCCAACAAACTAACCCTCTTCCACCTCCACCACCACAGACACCTCGCCCCTCCAACATCACCCACTTCCCCAGACCCAGACCTGGACCCTGGTTCATACATTTGGTCTCTTCCAGGTGACTTGAAGCCCAGAGTCAAGGACTCGGGGGGGATACTCATGTTGCAGAATGACCATCTGCTGCATGTGCAGAGCTGCAAAGTCCTGGTTCAGGTCTGGAACCAAGTTGGCGAGATGGAGGAGAAAAGTTAAAACAGTCAACAAGTCAACAGATTGTGCCGGCCAAACGTTTCCTCTTGGAGAGGACCGGTCCCAAAGTTACAGACCTCCACCCTGAAAACCAGAGGAGTCTCTCTCTCTCTCTCTCTCTCTCTCTCTCTCTCTATGTCCAAAGTATTTACACAGCCCTGCCCTTCCCATTATGATTCAGGATTTACCACCAGACTCCTTGTAAATAATCAGTAGTTTTATCATTGTAAAATACAAAGTGGAAAGAAACTAAATGAAACTATGAGAAGCCATCTTGCTTCGTCTTTCCACTGTTCCAACAATCACCACTCAGGTCTGGTTGAGATAAACTCTTCATTCACTCACTTCCATGTGGAAATATGCAGCTCTACACACGAGTCTGGTGGGTTTGGCGATGGTGATTTCGAGGCTGTTTCATGTTAAACTAAAAGGATCTTAAAGCCCTGACACACCAACCCGATAATCGGCCGTCGGACATGTAGAAAGATATCTTTCTTTAGAAATTCTTTTTATCTGTCTAATCAATCGCAAAATCTCTGATACGTATGTGTTTGTGTTGGTGTGTGTGTCTGTGTGTGTTGGTGTGTGTGTCTGTGTGTGTCTGTCTGATAATAGTTGTACATCTCCAGTTGTTAGCGACACCATCCGGCAGCCTGGTGAGCAGCTGCCCGGCCGCTGCCCGCTGGTCAAACTGTGCAGCCTCTGATCAACCTGGACGGCAGACTGCAGCAGCCTCTTATTTCCATAGAAATGGGATTGTGTTGCTGTGCTGTGTGTTTGAACATTCAGACTAAATCTAATTTAATTAGCTTTTCTAATTTAGGATTTGGTTTCTGGCCCCAATTAGAAAAGTAGTGTAAAATATATTAAGGTAGTAAATATTAACAGCTAAATGTACTTAAAGTATCAAAGTAATATGTCACACGGAGGCCACTTGGAGAGATACCTGCTGCTGTACAAGTTGCTGATCTTTAGCTCATTAGATGGTCAGTTAGCACCATCTAGTGGACAGATAGTAGACCTCCATCATCTGATGGGGACTGGCTCTGGGAACAGGTTGGACTGGTTCTGACGTCTCTCTGACTCTGAAGTTATGAACTGTGACGCGTCTTCACATCAAATGCACATCGACTTCAGGACTGACGAGGGACAACGAGCAGCTTCTTCTCTCCCAGTGTCTCCTGGACACATGAAGGAGGACCGGTCTGGAAACTGACCTGAAGAGACTTCAGCAGGTGAGAATCTGACCAGAGGAGTCTGGAAATGTTTGATGAACAGAATCACTTTGATTCAATCTGTTTGACTGGACAGAAGAACAGTTTCTTTCTGGGTTGTTCTTCAGATTTGTATCGATAGACTATGATCCAAATGAGTGTCCATCTGAGTTAAAGGAGAGTGGTTTGAGAATGATTAGCATGTATTACTGTTGCTAGTTCTCAGGTCACAACAACAGCACAACGTTATCTGAGTTCACATCAGTGGAAAACAGGGAGGCTCCAAACTGGTTGGACCGCTCTGATCCACTTGGCCGTGGGACACTTGATCCAGCACCCAGTAGTACTTTGACACTGAGTTGTTTGTACTTTTACTGCAGTACAGAATGACCATCAGATCATTGTGTACTGCAGTAAAAGTACCGACATGATGAGATTGTCTTTGTGGTGCGTTCAGGTGTAAGCTACATTTGACTGTTTGGAGCAGTTTTATATGATGCTGCAGTGATTCTTTTCTTTATTGATCAACCTGCTGATTATTTCTTTGTGTTTTTAGGAAGCACAGGTTCAGTTATTAGCTATTATCAATGGTATTTCATCAATATTAGTAAAGTTATGAAAATGTATATCTTGATCACTTTATCAAATTGAATAAATAATCAATGCATTTATTTATCTTTAGCAATACTGACCAATAAGTAATAATCCTTTTGTCATACTCCTGTGTGTGTGTGTGTGTGTGTGTGTGTGTGTGTGTGTGTGTGTGTGTGTGTGTGTGTGTGTGTGTGTGCGTGTGTGTGTGTGTGTGTGTGTGTGTGCGTGTGTGTGTGAGAATGAGGAAGATGACAACGTAACTACGCTGGTGGCTACACCACAATAAAAACAGGGAGTGTCCAAACAGCTCTGATCAACTTGGCCGTGGGACATTTGATCTAAAACCCAGTAGTACTTTGACACTGAGTTGTTTGTACTTTTACTGCAGTACAGAGTTCCTGTATGATCATTCTGGACTAAAAGTACCAACTTTGACTGCATTAACATGTGTGTGTGTGAGAGAGGGTGTGTCTGTCAAGTTAAAGTTCTGCTTTGAAATTGTTACTTTGGTAAAAGGAGAAAAAGTTACAGAGTGCATTAACGTGTGTGTGTGTGTGTGTGTGTATGTGTGTGTGTGTGTGTGCATCAGTGTAAATACAAGTAGTGTCAGAACTGGTCCGACAGCTTGGTGCTACATCTAATGTAACTAAAACACAGACGTCTCCAACACTGAGACAGACTTGGTTTGACTGAAAGCTGTTTACACAGTCCATGTGTCCACTGTCCCAGAGACTCCGAGTCCTTCATGGACCTGCTCAGGGTGTCTGATGGAAAGAGCTGACTCACTGTTTTCTACAGCATCTGGGACATGTTGGAGAGGAATGAGAGACTAATGTGTCCTGTGATGAAAAGGTTGTCATAGTAACAGAGGTGATGTCTCCCAGCAGGTGTGGACTCTGCTATGAGTCAGTGTGAGGACAGAGAGGAGGGAGCCCCGCCCTCTAAAACCACTCTGTGGGGGGACCATGACAGCCAGACCAAAGCTCAGAGGTGAGATGATGATGGACTCTTCTCCATGTTAGAGCTCAGCACTCACATCACTCCTCCATCAGGATTCACTCTCAATATCTAGTTAATAAGAACTTCTTACTGGAATACGCAACAAAGAGCCAACCACTGATTATCTACTGAGATGAGACGCCATCTTTCATCAGATTACATTTTGGTGAATAGGAACTCATCCACGGTCTTTGTTTGTATCAGGATGCAGCAGCAGAAACCTGGACCTGGACCCAGCTGTGTGTCCATGAAGAGTGACTGGTCTATGGGTCATATTATTAACTTTAAAGATGGACGAGCTGTTGATGAAAGGTAAGATTTTAAAAATGAATTTCCTGACTGTAGCTCTCTTCACAACAACACAGACACGGGTTGGTTTATTGCTTTGCTTCTGTCCTTAGGCTAATGCATCCACGTCAAGCCGTGAGAACTATATATATCAAGGTCAAAGGTCAAAGTTTATTTATATAGCACATTTACAAACAGTCACTACTGCCCCAAAAGCTTCTGTTAAAAGCCAGCGCAAAAAGATGATTAAAAGTGATTTAAAGCTCTGAATAGAGGAAGCTGCTCTAATGTTGAGAGGAAAAGAGTTCCAGAGATTAGGACCTGCTACTGAGAAAGCTCTGCTCCCTCTGGTCTTCAGTCTGGATCTGGGACAGTCTAAAAGCAACTGGTGAGCGGACCTGAGTGTTCTGACTGGAGTGTGCAAAATCAGCATATCAGATAAATATGATGGTGCCAGCCCGTTAAGAGATTTAAAAACAAACAATAAGATCTTAAAATGGTTTCGGCAATCGGCAAACTGAAGACTGATCAAGGCCGTAGTACCATGAGTTACAGTAGTCCAGGCGATTTGTGATCAGGGTCTCCAGGTGGCTCTGGGGCAGGTAAGGCTCGACCTTCCCAAGAAGTCTGAGATGAAAGAAGCTTGTTTTTACCACTGAGCTAATCTGTTTATTGAGTTTAAAAGAACTGTCAATAAAAACACTAAGACATTTTACAAATGGGCAGCAGTTTGAGAATATTGGACTAAGAGCGCTGTTAAAACTAGAGACATCGGGCATTTGTCATTTATGTTTAAAAAATTCAGTGACATCCAGTCTTTTATGTCATGTAGGCATTTTCTCAGAGCTTCAACTGAGTTTGTTTTGGTATTCAAAGGTAGGTAACTTTGGACGTTATCTGCGAAGCATCCATCCATCCATCCATCCATCCATCTATCTTCATCCGCTTATCCGGTATCAGGTCGCGGGGCAGCAGCTCCAGTAGGGAACCCCAAACTTCCCTTTCCTGAGCCACATCAACCAGCTCCGACTGGAGGATCCCGAGGCGTTCCCAGGCCAAGTTGGAGATATAATCTCTACACCTAGTCCTGGGTCTTCCCGAGGCCTCCTCCAAGCTCGACCTCCCTACACCTAGTCCTGGGTCTTCCCCGAGGCCTCCTCCCAGCTGGACGTGCCTAGACCACCCCCCTAGGGAGGCGCCCAGGAGGCATCCTCACCAGATGCCCGAACCACTTCAACTGGCTCCTTTTGACGTGAAGGAGCAGCGGCTCTACTCCGAGCTCCTCTCGGATGACTGAGCTTCTCACTCTATCTCTAAGGGAGACGCCAGCCCCCCTCCTGAGGAAACCCATTTTGGGTTGTACCCTGGATCTTGTTCTTTCGGTCATGACCCAGTCTTCATGACCATCGGTGAGGGTAGGAACGAAAACTGACCAGTAGATCGAGAGCTTGTCCTTCTGGCTCAGCTCTCTTTTCGTCACAACGGTGCGATAAACTGAATGTAATACCCCCCCGCTGCTCATATTCTCCAACCAATCTCACGCTCCATGGTCCCCTCACTCGCCAACAAGGTATTTAAACTCCTTCACTTGGCGTAAGGACTCCCTACCTGAAGAAGGCCCTCTTTGATCAGATTACTTTTATTTTTTAAAGATTCTTTGATGGGCAATACTTAAATGATCGGACAGCTCATGAAAGGGGAGAGAGAGGGGGAAGACCGTCACAGGTCGGACTCTAACCCTGACCCTCTAAATATGTGCGCCTGCTCTACCAACTGAGCTAACCGACCACAAACAGATTACTTTTTGAGTATGAGTTGAGATGAGCACACAATAGTAACTCATCCACTTTCTTTGTTTGTATCAGGATGCAGCAGCAGAAACCTGGACCTGGACCAAGCTGTGTGTCCATGAAGAGTGACTGGTTTATGGATCGTCCTATTGACATTAAAGATGGACAAGTTGTTGATGAAAGGTAAGAATTTTAAAGTGAACTTTATTATCTCACTCTCTCAGAACTTCATGGTCTAGGTTAGCAATGCCACATAATGTGATTTTAATCTGATGCCCAGTGATACCAGGACCAGAACCACCAGACAGATTAGCGCCATCGAAGACGATTGTGATTGGTTTAAAGAAATGCCAATAAACCAGAGCACGTTTTTCATTCCAGAGTGGGGGTGTAGAGTAGTCAGACCTTCCTCTACAGCCCTGTGGAGGATGGTCTGACAATGTGAGACTACTGGGTAGTCATCCAGGCAGAGGGCTTTGGTCTGATTGCAGACAGGACAGGGACAATGGTGGTCTTCAGGGACGTACTGAGACAGAAATTGAACCTCGGACTTTTGGATTGGATTTCATGAGAGCATGTGGAGAGCGCACGTAGAATGAGTTTAGGATGTCATTGTTATAATAACATAATAAATGCATATTTTTTTCTGAAACCCAAAATTGAGATTTGACGGCTGGTTCAGCCTGGGATAGACCGGCTGTTCAGGGAATCTCCAGAACCTCCGATGGCCAGTCCACCCTTTTTTCACTTAGTCTCGAATTGCCAGACCTCTGTCCACAGCGCTGTGGAGTAAGGTCTGGCTACACCACATATGTATGCTGGGATAGGAGGGTGAGTTGTTGGCTTTTCTTTTAACCAATCACAATGATCTTGGGCGGCGCTAAACTCCGGACGCAGCGGCGGTGACTGTGCTAAATAGTCTCAGGAAGAAACTTGTTTTGCACATTTGCACCCGCAAAAGAAAACGCCACATATGATATTATATTAGGTTAACTGTTCACACAATACAGTAACATGAGCTATTTAAATTAGCTGATACGTGGTTAAAGTACCAGTGTATCTCTGTGTGTACTTTGTCCACAGCAATCCCACCAATCGGTCCCAAAACGTCCCAGTTAGAGAGGAAATGCCCTAAACATATTCTTTATATCTTTCCAGTCATTCCCCAAAAGAACCATGAAGGCCTACCTTGTTGAACCATCTTAATCCTTTGAAAACTTGCCATTTTCAGCGTTTAGCTCGCTAGCTTGAAACAAACAATGAAGGTAAAGCATGTCGGCTCCAAACAAATCCTCAAATTGATGGTGTGTTCAACTGCACCTCTTTAAAAACTCTGAGAAACTGTTGTTGCATAGTACCATTCTGCCATCTAGTGGCTCATATTGTGGCATTGCTGTCCCTGTTAAAAAAAAATTCTTCTTCTGATTTGGGAATGTCCGTACAGTAATCCTCGATATGATGTCATTGATGCATTTGGTGATTTAGCCAATGACCGCGTCCATGTATGTGTCTGAAATATTGTCCTACGACATGACACTCATAAATGTTCTTAAACTTGATGTTTTCTCTACAGAGTTCACCAGGAGAGCTCAGAGGGCCTCGGTGGTCAGTCTGACCTGCAGCAGCAAACAGACCTG
The DNA here is from genome assembly GCA_013375575.1 of Percina caprodes. Taxonomy (NCBI): domain Eukaryota; kingdom Metazoa; phylum Chordata; class Actinopteri; order Perciformes; family Percidae; genus Percina; species Percina caprodes. Next base: position 191,954 of record JABXJD010000677.1, on the reverse strand, counting down.
GACTCCATATTTATGGTGTGTACATATTAAAAGAATATTTTCATTATTATCTACAGATTAAATGATGAACTACCACTCAGATCCCAATAGTCTCCATGCTGCTCTTTTCAAACCAGCAGGCCTTCAGACTGAGAGATGAATCACATGTTGAGTTCTTTAAGTCTTTTCTCAGTCGGCAGGATCTCGAGAAGGCAATCCATGCTTTCATCAGTTCAAGACTGGACTACTGCAATGCCCTTTACGTTGGCCTCAGTCAGTCATCAATCTCTCGTCTCCAACTTGTGCAGAACGCTGCTGCCCGATTTTTAACAAGCACGTCCAGACGTGAACACGTTACCCCTGTGCTGTCGTCACTTCACTGGCTTCCAGTCCGTTTTAGAATTGATTTTAAACTCCTGCTGTTTGTCTTCAACGCCATTTATGGCTTGGCCCCCTCTTACTTGTCTGAGATTTTAACTTTTCGCAATTGTGGCAGAGTCTTGCGCTCCTCGGGTCAGCTTCTGTTAGAGGTCCCTAGGTCAAGACTTAAGCAGTGGGGCGACCGTTCTTTTGCTGTTGCTGCTCCCAGACTGTGGAACAATCTACCCCCTGACATCCGCACCACTACTGACATCAGCCTTTTTAAAACGAAGCTTAAAACCCACTTTTTTAAATTAGCATTTAATTCCAACTAGGGCAATACTGTTTCTTAGGTGCCCTCCTTCTGTCTGCTCCTTTTTATGCATTTCTGGAAGGCTTTTAATGTCCTGCAGCGCTCCACCACTACAGCACTTTTAGTTTGTATCTGTATGTTCTGTATGTATTATGTACTGTTTTATGGCTTTGTTGTAAAGCACTTTGGGTACCTTTCGGCTATTGTAAAGGGCTATACAAATAAACTTGATTGATTGATTGATTGATTTAAACTAAATGTTGACTTTATCATTCTGGTCCAGCTGCTGGAGGAGAACATCGTCACTTTTGTTAAGAACGAGCTGAAGAAGTTTCAGAAGGTTCTATGTCCAGATTACCCAGAATGCTTAGAGAGTCAGAGGGAGGATGAGGAGGTTTTGGAGGGTGAGGATGAAGAGCAGAGGAGGAGGAGCAGAGAAGCATTTCTGAAGATCACACTGCACTTCCTGAGGAGAATGAAGCAGGAGGAGCTGGCTGACCGTCTGCACAGCCGTAAGAGGATTTTAACACATTTAAAAATGGGACATTTACTAATGTCTGAAAAGATGCATTAAAATATATAATTATTATTTAAATGTTGAAATATGTTCTTTGACTTATTGATTTTTCTTGTTGTGTGTTCATTCAGGAAGTCATTCTGGAGTTTGTCAGCGTAAACTCAAGACTAAGCAGAAGATAAAGTTCCAGTGTGTGTTTGAGGGGATTGCTAAAGCAGGAAACCCAACCGTTCTGTATCAGATGTTCACAGAGATCTACATCATGGAGGGAGGGGCTGCAGGGGTCAATGAAGAACATGAGGTCAGACAGATCGAAACAGCATCCAGGAAACCAGACAGACCAGAAACAATAATCAGATGTGAAGACATCTTTAAAGCCCCACCTGGAAGAGATAAACCAATCAGAACCGTGATGACAACGGGAGTGGCTGGCATCGGGAAAACAGTCTTAACACAGAAGTTCACTCTGGACTGGGCTGAAGGCAAAGCCAACCAGGACATCCAGTTCATATTCCCATTCACCTTCAGAGAGCTGAATGTGCTGAAAGACAGAAGGTTCAGCTTGGTAGAACTTGTTGATCACTTCTTTAGTGAAACCAAAGAAGCAGGAATCAGCAGGTTTGAAGAGGTCCAGGTTGTCTTCATCTTTGACGGTCTGGATGAGTGTCGACTTCCTCTGGACTTCCTCAACACTGAGATCCTGACTGATGTTACAGAGTCCACCTCAGTGGGTGTGCTGCTGACAAACCTCATCAAGGAGAATCTGCTTCCCTCTGCTCGCCTCTGGATAACCACACGACCTGCAGCAGCCAATCAGATCCCTGCTGAGTATGTTGACATGGTGACAGAGGTCAGAGGATTCACTGACCCACAGAAGGAGGATTATTTCAGTAAGAGATACAGAGACAAGATGCAGGCCAGCAAAATCATCTCCCACATCAAGACATCACGAAGCCTCCACATCATGTGTCACATCCCAGTCTTCTGCTGGATCACTGCTACAGTTCTGGAGAAGGTGTTGGAGACCAGAGAGTGGGGAGAGCTGCCCAAGACCCTGACTGAGATGTACATCCACTTCCTGGTGGTTCAGTCCAAACTGAACGTTAAATATCATGGAAAATCTGAGATAGATCAACACTGGAGTCCAGAGACCAGGAAGACGATTGAGTCTTTGGGAAAACTTGCTTATGAGCAGCTGCAGAAAGGCAACCTGATCTTCTATGAATCAGACCTGAAAGAGTGTGGCATCGATATCAGAGCAGCATCAGTGTACTCAGGAGTGTTCACACAGATATTTAAAGAGGAGAGTGGACTGTACCAGGACAAGGTGTTCTGCTTTGTCCATCTGAGTGTTCAGGAGTTCCTGGCTGCTCTTCATGTCCATCTGACCTTCACCAACTCTGGAGTCAACCTGCTGGCAGAAGAACAAACAACCTCCTGGCTACCTAAAGTCTTCAGAGAAACCCGTAAACTAAAACATCTCCATCAGATTGCTGTAGACAAGGCCTTACAGAGTCCAAATGGACACCTGGACTTGTTCCTCCGGTTCCTCCTGGGTCTGTCGCTGCAGACCAATCAGACTCTCCTACAAGGTCTGATTACCCAGCCAAAAAGTAGCTCAAAGACCAAAAAGGAAACAGTGGAGTACATCAAGACGAAGATCAGTGAGAATCTATCTGCAGAGAGAAGCATCAATCTGTTCCACTGTCTGAATGAACTGAATGATGGTTCTCTAGTGGAGGAGATCCAACAGTCCTTGAGTTCAGGAAGTCTCTCCACAGATAAACTGTCTCCTTCTCAGTGGTCAGCTCTGGTCTTCATCTTACTGTCATCAGAAGAAGATCTGGACATGTTTGACCTGAAGAAATACTCTGCTTCAGAGGAGGCTCTTCTGAGGCTGCTGCCAGTGGTCAAAGCCTCCAACAAAGCTCTGTACGTGCACACATCTCTGCAGATTAAATGTAGTTTTTATTTAGATAAAAAAATTGTATAATATTTATTTATGTGCTGTATTGCTGATGTCTTTTCAGGCTGAGTGGGTGTAACCTGTCAGAGAGAAGCTGTAAAGCTCTGCCCTCAGTTCTCAGCTCCCAGTCATCTAGTCTGAGGGAGCTGGACCTGAGTAATAATGACCTGCAGGATTCAGGAGTGAAGCTGATGTCTCTTGGACTGAAGAGTCCACACTGCATACTGGAAACTCTCAGGTTGTTTTTTAGTTAGGATCTAATGAGTAACAACAACAACAACTACAATTCTATTTTTTTTTGTATATCCCTAGTTGTATTTACAAAAAAAAATGTGAATGACTATGTGTGTGTGTGTTTGTGTGTTTAGTCTCTCAGGCTGTATGATCTCAGAGGAAGGCTGTACTTCTCTGGCCTCAGCTCTGAGCTTCAACCCCTCCCATCTGAGAGAGCTGGACCTGAGCTACAATCATCCAGGAGACTCAGGAGTGAAGATGCTTTCTACTTTACTGGAGGATCCAGCAAACAGACTGGACACTCTCAGGTATGGACAGACACGTACTAAGGGACTCTGCTTCATGTTTAATGGAGGATCTGAGTAAAGGTGTAACTGATTTTTATTGAAGGTCAGAGGTCTGGAACGATTAAATTGGAATTAACAAAATAATCAATTCATTTTTCTCTTGAAGCAAAGTATTTTCACATTAAGTACTTGAAATTAGGTACCAGTACCCAACGGTACCTTTTTCAGTAGCCTACTCTCTATGCTGTTGTGCTTGTGTCAGACTAAGTGTAACCACACCACAACAGCTTTAGCAGCATTGCCTTGACTGTGACTTGAACAAGCTGGAGTGAGAGGTGTAGAGTCGACGTAGTCTCACTCCGTCTTTTTGAAAACTGTATTTCACACCATGATCAGAGCCGGCCCTCCTAATGAAATGTTCGGTGTTACTGATAGAGCGACAAACAAGGATCATGATATTTGCTTGATCTAAAACGTGCAACAATGGTGGCCCTGTGAAAACCTGCTGCCCTACGCTGCCGCTGCCTGTGTCCCGCCTTCACTAAATGGCCTCGGATTTGACCGGCAAATACAACAAAGGACCCGTTGATGTGCAGGGCCGGCCCTGACTATGAAGGTTATATATGTCAATTATCCAAAGCCCTGGAGTGTAATGTTGATTGTGTCTTTGTTTCTTCCTGCAGGGTGGACCATGGTGGACCACAGAAAATGAAACCTGGTCTGAGGAAGTGTGAGTGTGTTTTAAATTTGCTCTAAGAGAACTCAGCTGTGTTACACTAGTTTAACCCCTTCCTGGGACTGGAAGTATAATATTAGATGAGGTTACTTACTATTTTAAAGTTTTACTGAACAGGATCCTGAGTGACTAGCAGTTGATGGTTAATTAGCTAAATCTCCCTTTACCAGTGGATGTTATTATAGACAAAAATATCTATAAAGGAATAATCATGAAGCAGTAGCATGGTGATTCCATTGAGGAACTACTTAACTCACACTGGCCAATCACGTATCAGGAGATCAGACTTGTGAGCGTGGTTTGAGGCGGTGTGAGAGTCCCGTACAGGAAACAGGAAACATCACTGCCTCTATCTCTGCCACGAGAAAGTTTAACAACCCCAAACACGAGCTCTGAACTGCCCGGGAGTTTGAGGAACAGCTGACTGTTTCCTACAACAACAAAGCACTCGTTATGCATCGCTTGTCTCTTTTCTCTCTCTGTTTCTGGAGTGAATGTCCCATTAATGTAAAAAAAACACTTTATTTTCTCCTACTGTCTGTCTGCATAGACCTGGATTCACCCTCTGTATTAGAGGAAAGAAATTAAATAATTACTTAGATTACTCCACTGAAAATACATTACACTTCCCTTCAAAACAAAGGATTGTGGGAAAAATGTTTATTGTATTTACCCTGTTATGAACTGAAACACCATGTATTAATGTAGTAAACTGTATAAAATACTTTATTTATATTATTTAACAGTATTTGTGGAGGTCCCTACACTTGATTTTTAGATTTTCTTGCCTGAAGTATGAAGATATATTTTCTTCCTTTTTCTGGAAAGATGTTAGGATTTAATTAATTAATTTAAAATCCACAAACAGAACAAACTGAACACGTTGATCCAACAGAACTAATAAATACATAAATACATGAATCAACAGTCCAGCCAACAGAAAGCTAACTTTGGTTCTTTATTTTTTATTTACACATAAGTTGTGTTCAAGTAACCTTCAGTTTTCTTCTCTGGATGTTTTTAATAACTAAGCGTTGAAAAAATTCACAGTCCATGAACACAACACGGCATAATTAATGTCCCAAAGATGTTTAAAAGGTGAATAAAGTGAGTTGAGGTAGATTTATCTTCCAGTTCCTCCCTGATGGGAGACCTGGTATCAGATATACGACACAGACACAAACATACCATAAATCCTAATTTTTCATCCATAAACTGGTATTTCTATAAGTGAACATCAGCTAATAGCAGTTTTAGAAAGCAGATGGTTCAGAGCTGCTTTGTGCTGCAGTAGAAGAAGATGGGACAGTTTTATTAGTGAGACTTTATTCAGTTGATGTTTCTAGATTTGGATCATCAGCTGTCCTCATCGGGTCAACACGAGGACAAGAAGCTGGACATTGTTGACATGTTGACTCTCATGTTCAGGAACTCTTCATGTTGGTAGAACTGGATTGTTAAACATCTCTCACAGCTGGATATCAAATCAACGTTTGAAGGGTTTTCTTTCAGTTATTGTCAGTAAAGTTGTTAATAAATGATCAGATGATAACCTGCAGCTGTATTGTGTCTTGTTCTCTCCATCAGATGTCTGTGAACTGGAACTGGACACAAACACAGTACACAGAAGACTCAAACTGTCTGACAACAACAGGAAGGTGACAGGTGTGGAGGAGGATCAGCCATATCCTGATCATCCAGACAGATTTGACTACTGGCGTCAGCTGCTGTGTAGAGATGGTCTGACTGGTCGCTGTTACTGGGAGGTCGAGAGGAGAGGAGGGGTTGATATATCAGTGAGTTACAGAGGAATCAGAAGGAAAGGAGACAGTAGAAACTGTTGGTTTGGAAGGAATGATCATTCCTGGAGACTGTCCTGCTCTGATGAACATGGTTACTCTGTCAGGTACAATAACAGAAGAACAGTCCTCACTTCCTGCTCTGTCTCTAACAGAGTAGCAGTGTATGTGGACGTTCCTGCTGGCTCTCTGTCGTTCTACACAGTCTCCTCTGACTCACTGATCCACCTCCACACCTTCAACACCACATTCACTCAGCCTCTCTATCCTGGGTTTCTGGTCTGCTCTGGTTCCTCAGTGTCTCTGTGTCCTCTGCAGGACTGAGAGTCTCTCCTGTGGACAGAAACACTGACTGAAGACCAGCTGCTGAAATCAAAGTTCAGTGTGTTCACCATCACACACACTCTGCACTGTGAAGCAGATCTGAGACTCAAACACAAAAACATTCATCTGATTTCATCTCTGGTTATCAACATTTGAACTGTTTGACTAAAACACTTCATGATATGTCACATCTCAAAAATAATCAACTGTTATTGGTCACTATTATGTCCTTTATATTTTAAATCATATTGTAATATATTTAAAATGTGGAAAACAAATGTTTCTATAAACAATCATCATATAGTCTAATGTTTCTAAATGCTTTTAATAAAATCTATACGTTTCATCATTTGTTCATTTGATCATATCATGATTTCATTCATCAGTTGTCTCTCTTTACTGAGATTGATACCCCCCATAATAAAAACTATGTAACTCAGTGCAGACTACTCCAAATACCTATTATATTTAATATATTAAATAATATTTTCTTTACATACATTGAGACATTTGCACCATAAATTAATGCAGAAAAGACACAAATTGTTGCAGAAAATTAAATGTTTGATGTTCAAAATCCCCCACCCCCATAAAATGTTGAACCCAAAGTCGCCCCCCATATTGCATTCAACATGATCAGTACTCATCCTGAGGTGGATCTCATGTTATTTTGCCTCCCAAAGTCCTAATGAGGACTTCCCATGAGTATTTTAATAATGTTCCTAACACTTGATCCATTCTGTGTTGTTGCTAGTTTTCTCCTGTTGGTCGCTTTCATACTTTTGCTCAACTTGCTCATCAGTGTTGTGCATGAACGCGCTAAAAGAGCCTGTTCATTCTACCTTCTCAGACTGAAGGCTTTAAAAATCATTTTCATGTTGTTGCACACGATAATAAGACTAGTGCCTAAGATAGAAAATACATTATCTTTCAGAAACTTGAAGGCTCCATAATTTCACTCTCTGACATGTACACAGTAAGTACTTTTACTTTGAATACTTCAAGTTAGTGCTAAGTAAGTATGTAGCCTACTTTGACTCAAGTAGCCTTTCTAATGCAGGATCTTTACTTGTAACAGAGTAGTTCTACACTGTGGTAGCCTGTTGCTACTTTGACTTTAATCTTTAGTTTTGTCACTTTTTATTCCACTTTTATTCTGCTCAGCCTGAGTCAGATTATTGTGATGATTAAGACATGAACATGTGTCTTGGTTGGTCGCTCTCATCTTCTCTCCAGAAACAAAAACACAAGCTGGGAGCTACGATCACTTTTAGGCAAGTGAAATGTGCATTTTATGGATGTATTTCTTCTTAAAGAATGGATTTAAATTGGTTAATTTCTTGTGGGCTATAATCTGTCAGATATTGAAATCCAGTATGTTTGAGGCAGAAACAACCTTTCAGTGTAAAGGTAGGGGCTGGGATCACTTTTTGGCCGAATACCGGAGAAGCATGCCCCCAGGTGACTGATGGACAGGTGCTGCTGTCGGTTGACTTTCCTTCTTCAGTTGTCTGATGGAAAGTTGGAGATGTTTCCAATCAGCAGAAATCAGTTGGGACAGCGAAGGAACTTACAAACTGTGAGTAAAAACATTTTAATTAATGTTCATTTTATGAATATTATGTCTGAACTTTTAGCTTCAGTCTTCATCTCAGACTCAAGCTTCTTTTAGGTTAAATCCATCAGAACAGCTGATTCCTCTGCAGACAGTGAAAATACAATTATGATAAGAAAGTGGAGCAACAAGTTATTGTTATCTGCAATCAACGTTACCACTTGTTCTTCAGCTGCAAGATGGACATTTCTCTGGAGAAGTACAGACAGCAAACTGACCAACGTCCTGGTCTGCAGAAAGCTCGGCCAGTGAGTCAGAGGTCCCCACAAAGACTAAACCACCCAGAGGTCCCCATAAAGACTAAACCACTCAGAGGTTCCCATAAAGACTAAACCACTCAGAGATCCCCACAAATACTAAACCACTCAGAGGTTCCCATAAAGACTAAACCACTCAGAGGTCCCCACAAAGACTAAACCACTCAGAGGTTCCCATAAAGACTAAACCACTCAGAGATCCCCACAAAGACTAAACACTCAGAGGTCCTCACAAAGACTGAACCACTCAGAGGTCCCCACAAAGACTAAACCACTCAGAGGTCCCCACAAAGACTAAACCACTCAGAAGTCCCCACAAAGACTAAACCACTCAGAGGTCCCCATAAAGACTAAAACACTCAGAGGTCCCCACAAACACTAAAACACTCAGAGGTCCCCACAAACACTAAAACACTCAGAGGTCCCCACAAACACTAAAACACTCAGAGGTCCCCACAAACACTAAAACACTCAGAGGTCCCCACGAACACTAAAACACAAAACCACTCAGAGGACCACTCAAACCAGGTACGGTACTTAAGGTAGGAGAGGGGGAGACGTTACTTAAGGTAGGAGAGGGAGAGACGATACTTCAGGTAGGAGAGGGGGAGACAATACTTCAGGTAGGAGAGGGGGAGACTTTACTTCAGGTAGGAGAGGGGGAGACGATACTTCAGGTAGGAGAGGGGGAGACGGTACTTCAGGTAGGAGAGGGGGAGACGGTACTTCAGGTAGGAGAGGGGGAGACAATACTTCAGGTAGGAGAGGGGGAGACGGTACTTCAGGTAGGAGAGGGGGAGACGGTATTTCAGGTAGGAGAAGGGGAGACTATACTTCAGGTAGGAGAGGGGGAGACTATACTTCAGGTAGGAGAGGGGTAGACGGTACTTCAGGTAGGAGAGGGGTAGACTATACTTCATGTAGGAGAGGGGGAGACTATACTTAAGGTAGGAGAGGGGGAAACGGTATTTCAGGTAGGAGAGGGGGAGACGGTACTTCAGGTAGTAGAGGGGGAGACGGTACTTCAGGTAGGAGAGGGGGAGACTATACTTCAGGTAGGAGAGGGGGAGACGGTACTTCAGGTAGGAGAGGGGGAGACGGTACTTCAGGTAGGAGAGGGGTAGACGGTACTTCAGGTAGGAGAAGTGGAGACTATACTTCAGGTAGGAGAGGGGGAGACTATACTTCAGGTAGGAGAGGGGGAGACGGTACTTCAGGTAGGAGATGGGTAGACTATACTTCATGTAGGAGAAGGGGAGACTATACTTAAGGTAGGAGAGGGGGAGACGGTATTTCAGGTAGGAGAGGGGGAGACGGTACTTCAGGTAGGAGAGGGGGAGACGGTACTTCAGGTAGGAGAGGGGTAGATTATACTTCATGTAGGAGAGGGGGAGACTATACTTAAGGTAGGAGAGGGGGAGACGGTATTTCAGGTAGGAGAGGGGGAGACGGTACTTCAGATAGGAGAGGGGGAGACTATACTGCATGTAGGAGAGGGGGAGACTATACTTAAGGTAGGAGAGGGGGAGACGATACTTCAGGTAGGAGAGGGGGACGGTACTTCAGGTAGGAGAGGGGGAGACTATACTTAAGGTAGGAGAGGGGGAGACGATACTTCAGGTAGGAGAGGGGGATGAGTCTGGAAATACAAAAATAAACTTTGGTCAACAGTTTTAGGGATTCAACTCTTCTAATCTATCTCTATCTATAATGTGATGTTTTCAGATGAAAATCAGAGTTTTTGGACATCGGGGCAGAACAGAGTTACTCTGAAAATATTTTGCCAACAAACTAAAATAATGTTGCTGTCATCTGTTTTGTTGCTCTGAACCAAACTCATTAAAATAATGACTATTTTAAGTTGGTTTTTTACATAAGGGCGGAGAGTCACTCTGAAGTATTTTGCCAACAAACTAACCCTCTTCCACCTTCACCTCCACTCAGAAGTCCCCACAAAGCCTAAAACACTCAGAGGTCCCCACAAAGACTAAACCACTCAGAGGTCCCCACAAAGACTAAAACACTCAGAGGTCAACAAAAAGACTAAACCACTTAGAGGTCCCCACAAAGACTAAACCACTCAGAGGTCCCCACAAAGACTAAACCACTCAGAGGTCCCCACTAAGACTAAACCACCCAGAGGTCCCCACAAACACTAAACCACTCAGAGGTCCCCACAAACACTAAACCACTCAGAGGTCCCCACAAAGACAAAAACACTCAGAGGTCCCAACAAACCAGGGGATACGGTAACAACAAAAACACACTTGAGTCAACAGTTTTAGGGATTCAACTCTTCTGCTCTATCTCTATCTATAATGTGATGTTTTCAGATGAAAATCAGATTTTTGGGAGATTTCAAAATATTTTGCCATCAAAGTAAAATAATGTTGCTGTCATCTGTTTTGTTGCTCTGAACTAAACTCATTAAAATATTGACTATTTTAAGTTGTTTTTTCTACATAAGGGCGGAGAGTCACTCTGAAGTATTTTGCCAACAAACTAACCCTCTTCCACCTCCACCACCACAGACACCTCGCCCCTCCAACATCACCACTTCCCCAGACCTGGACCCTGGTTCTTACCTTTGGTCTCTTCCAGGTGACTTGAAGCCCAGAGTCAAGGACTCGGGGGGGGAAACTTGTGTTGCAGAATGACCATCTGCTGCATGTGCAGAGCTGCAAAGTCCTGGTTCAGGTCTGGAACCAAGTTGGCGAGATGGAGGAGAAAAGTTAAAACAGTCCACAGATTGGACCGGGCAAACGTTTCCTCTTGGAGAGGAACGGTCCCAAAGTTACAGACCTCCACCCTGAAAACCAGAGGAGTCTCTCTCTCTCTCTCTCTCTCTCTCTCTCTCTCTATGTCCAAAGTATTTACACAGCCCTGCCCTTCCCATTATGATTCAGGATTTACCACCAGACTCCATGTAAATAATCAGTAGTTTTATCATTGTAAAATACAAAGTGGAAAGAAACTAAATGAAACTATGAGAAGCCATCTTGCTTCGTCTTTCCACTGTTCCAACAATCACCACTCAGGTCTGGTTGAGATAAACTCTTCATTCACTCACTTCCATGTGGAAATATGCAGCTCTACACACGAGTCTGGTGGGTTTGGCGATGGTGATTTCGAGGCTGTTTCATGTTAAACTAAAAGGATCTTAAAGCCCTGACACACCAACCCGATAATCGGCCGTCGGACATGTAGAAAGATATCTTTCTTTAGAAATTCTTTTTATCTGTCTAATCAATCGCAAAATCTCTGTTCCGTGTGTGTTTGTGTTGGTGTGTGTGTCTGTGTGTGTTTGTGTTGGTGTGTGTGTCTGTGTGTGTTTGTGTTGGTGTGTGTGTGTGTCTGTGTGTGTTTGTGTTGGTGTGTGTGTTGGTGTGTGTGTCTGTGTGTGTTTGTGTTGGTGTGTGTGTGTGTGTGTCTGTGTGTGTTTGTGTTGGTGTGTGTGTGTGTGTGTGTCTGTGTGTGTTTGTGTTGGTGTGTGTGTCTGTCTGATAATAGTTGTACATCTCCAGTTGTTAGCGACACCATCCGGCAGCCTGGTGAGCAGCTGCCCGG